>JAJJWW010015750.1:0-24781 GCA_023531295.1 Papaver armeniacum | reverse complement strand
TGATTATCTCGCATGAATTGATTGTCACAAGTAATTTATTTCATAAATGTAAAGCTTGTATATCGAAAAGTTATCCAAGACTCGATCCTCACTTACAAATTATGAAAACTTCATTTTACCTTCTTAATCTTTAAAAATGAGAAAAATTGAACTGAAATTAAAGTCCATATATCTTACAAAAATTGAATACGAATTTAAATTAATTATATTATTTTTCATATTTTTTCCTTTGATACTCAATGAAAGATCCTATTAATATATTTTAGATACATTTTCGAATCCATATTTGGAATCGATATTGAGGTGCTTTCCTTTCCTTAAGATTTCACATAACTAGTTGACTAATTTAGTAAAGTACATGTTTATAGCTAGCTAATATTGGTTGTCATACTAGTAGGATATCTCAAATATTAATATTTAGTAAATCTTATTGGTTATATATATTGGAAACAATATTTTGTATTTATTACAAATGAGTTATACATGTTAATCTAATTATATAATATCAACATACTTTCTAAAATTGAAAATGGTATTTATTAAATATATTTTATTCTCGATTTTAGTAGATCTTTGAAAAAGCGGGGGTACAACAACCACACCCAATATTTCAATTAGCAATCTGTATGGACCAACTCCAATATACTTTCAAGAGAATCAACTAGACTCAATCTTAATAAAGTATATCAAAGAGTTATATCTCTCTTCGATTCAATTCTCACTCAATCAAATAGAAATCCGCGAGTCTAATTGAATACAAGAGAAATCACTTGAACGGTACCAAAGACCGATGTTAAGGATCAATCAATTTCAATCAACAACCAAAGGTTGGATTTCCAAATTGATTGATTCAAACGCACAACCTCGTGATATTTCAATTATATAACAAAATATAATGCGGAAATAAATAACAGAGACAATTTAAGTTTTGTTAACAAGGAAACCGCAAATGCCGAAAAACCACGGGACCTAGTCCGTATTGAACACACACTTGTATTAATCCGCTATAGACACTAGCCTACTACAAACTAACTTCGGTCCGACCGTAGTTGAACCCCAATCAATCTCGATCGATCCAAGGTACAGCTTGCGCTACTTACGTCTCGATCCCAAACAGGATACTACGCACTTGATTCCCTTAGATGATCTCACCCACAACTAAGAGTTGCTACGACCCAAAGTCGAAGACTTTAATAAACAAATCAGACACATAGAAAAAGTCTACTTGCAGAAGATAAATCACTCCCACGTAAATACCTACGAGTTTTGTTCCGTCTTTTGATAAATCAAGGTGAACATGAACCAATTGATAACCCGGACTTATATTCCCGAAGAACAGCCTAGTATTATCAATCACTTCACAATAATATTAATCGACGCGACGAAAGAAGATATTGTGGAATCACAAACGATGAGACGAAGATGTTTGTGATTACTTTTATATCTAGCCTATCGGAGATATCAATCTCAAGCCAATCGTTACGATTGTACTCAATACGATAGAAACAACAAGATCAGATCACACAACTACAAGAAAGTAGTATCGGTCTGGCTTCACAATCCCAATGAAGTCTTCAAGTCGTTAACTTACATGCACTACACCATATCTAGTATTTTATAACGCCTTTTTTTAGGTGTGCAACGTATATTGACATTGGAGACCTTAATCCGTTGGTTACCAGAAAGTATACGTTGCACTAAATTTTAATTATCGCCAGGAAAAATGAAAAGCAAGACACGCTTGTACTTCATCTAAATGGTCCAGGGCTTAACTGTCTATTGCACCCTCGTTATTATCCCTTCTTTTTATTTTCATTTTTTATTTTTATTTATTTTCTCATCGTCTCATCGAGTTCTCCTCTTATTTTTTCTTCAATTCTAAAGCTAGACCGAGATCTGTAAAATCAAACCAAGTTTTCTGAAATCAAAACCGGTCTCTCCTAAACCCTAATCTCAAAAATCAAAACTCAAAAACTAAACTCAATCTTTCAGTACGTCAAATTTAATAAACCCTAGAAATTGTTTCTTTTGTACTCTTAAATAATTCTGTAAGGTGTGCTTGGTTTAAACTTGAAATTTCTTTCTCTAATGGTGAAATAGTCATAGATCCTTTACCTTAGTCAGATTTTGTTTATTTTCTTGTTTTTATCTTTTAAAGCCCTAGATTTACAATTCTTTTTCCTAATTGTTTCGTAATCAAGAGATGGAGATAATTCCAGTTATTAGCTTTCAATCTTTGTTTTAGACTCTCACGCCGAGGTTATCGATTGTAGATCCTATTCAGTATTAGAAATTTTGTTGTTGTTGTTGTTGTTGTTTAAATTCTCCGTATTGATTTAGTTGTACCCACATGTGCATCACAACTACGATGCTTAAGAGAAAACCAAATGAGATAATATAAAGCCAACTATTCCCTGCTCTAGATTTTTTTTTTTTTTTTTTACTTCTGATTTGATTTGGGTGTTCTTTGAAGTTGATTTTAACAGGGGTCTTGATTACTACTTTTTTCCCTCTACTGTATTACTAATTTTAGAATTCTATGCTTGATTATAGATTGGATTTTCAGTTAACTTGCTTAAGTAAGAAATTGGGTGAGTTACTTTACATTTATTTATGCTATGATTGTTGATGATTCATTATGTGATTCTAATTTTGATTTTTTATCATGTTTGTTTGGAAATGGAATGGTGAAATTTCAGTCAAGAAAATCAACACATAAAAGGTAATTGAAACATTTGTGAATTTGTTTTTCAAGCTCGTTGGATTATTTGTTGCAATCATGATTCATGAAGCTAGTTTGCACCGGAATTTTCCTAGTTAAGATTTGATTGTGGTTGGTTCATGTGAAAGGTCTTCTTGAAAGACTTGTATAAGTGTCTTATGCTGTAGATTTGAATGTCGAGACATTTCTTGTAAAATTTCAGGCAAAGACAGTATTTCGAGCAAAAGAAACGGCAACAACATTCCCATGGAGATGATGATGTCAAGGAACTCATGGGTCTCATCAATACCGTCAGACACCTAAATCCTGGATATCTTAAGTTTGTTGAACTTGGCGGGAGAGACCAAGGGGGGTAATTCTGATGCAACAATGGTAATTTTATTGATTTAATATGTCATTTTATAAGATCATATTGCTTTCGGCTGTTGCTCACTCACCCTCTTTGCATTTTCCTTCAGTAAAAATGCCGATAAAAGCGACGGATGGTCCGGCGCTCGGGTTTGTCACAATGAATTATCAAGTCCCTAAGGACATGCATAAGGTAGTCGAAATCCCGGTCCCGAGTTTTTCACCCGTGAACTACCAGCTTCCGAAAGGACACAAGTAAGTTTGTTTATTTTTTCTTTTTCATATCACTTTAAAATGCAAAACGATTTTTCTAGCATGAGATATTAACTCGCTGAATTTGTATCAAGTCTCTTCCTTTGTGCTATATCCGACGTGCTTAAACGTCCTTCTTATGACTATATCACCAGCCAAAGAAGAGAAATGTGCATCCCCCCCAAAAGTAAGTGAGTTATTTCTTGTAGTTAAGCAGCCCATCATACGGAGTGTGCACATTAATCAATAGAGATATCATACCGTACCAATTTTTCTTTGTAGTATGTGTCTTGAGATGAGCTAATTTTTGTGTCTATGCATGCTTCTATTCATGTTTGGACTTATAACTCTTTCCCTGCACTTGCGAGTTCAGGTTCCTGCGTTCTTTATCTCTGTCAGGTTTGCATATGTTTTCTTCCTTTGGGAAACCGATATCATGCTCTTCTCTAACAAGAAATTCTCCAAAGGATCCTCATAACACAACAACTTTCCATAAGTACTCCTCCAACAAAAATGGTGATAAGTCGGATTGCTTTGGAAGAACGCAATCGAAACTCGTAAGATCTCACGTTCTTCTTATACCGTTATTTATCGATCCGTTAACCTGCTATTAAGAATTTTGCAAAATGAGGTTTTCCCCTCGAATCCCTTGATGCAATTTCAAATAGTAAGTAGAGAGGCCCTGGCACTCATTACTTTTAAATGGCTCTGGTCTCTTTGCAGAACGACAGCGCATTAAACATAGGGTTTTACAATTTTAGCCCTGAACTAAAAACCACCATCAACAGTTATATGCTGTAATACTTAATCAAGGAATAATAGACATTAGTTTTTGATTTCTTTCAATAATTGTATAAGTTCTATTTTGAATAAAGCTATCTTAATTATGAATAAAATTATTATTTTATAATTTTTCTTGTGATAGTTTTCGATTACATAGCATGTGCTTGAATGCTTTATTTTATTGCTATGTATGTTTATGGGATGTTTGATTTCGGTTTTCATAACCTTAATATTCGATCTCATATCGTGTGCACCCTTATGGTTTGGGTGACTTTTTGGTTTAGCAGGATTAAGTTCTAGCCCATGTTGGTAGGCTTTATCAAAGGATCATAAGGGGTTCCTGGTAGGCCTGGAAGATGGGTAAATAAATTGGCCTACGGTGATAACCGCAAGTGCACGGCGTCTATCGGAGACGCTAGTACGGCCGAACCACGAGACTTGTGGTGCTCTAATTGATCTAAGGCTTTGCTAAACTGAGTTCTAAGTGATAACAAGTGACAACAGATGGTTTTGCAGATATTTTTGTGCCGATACTACTGTTTTGTAGTGAAATAAACCTAAACTAAGGTAAAAGGTAGTGACAAGGGGTTGCTAAGGTATTCAAATTCACCTCTAACTCCTCTTGTGTGCTCACCGAGTTGAGGCTTTCTTGCCCTGTGATCGATAAGGGCAGGGTGTCAAACCCACCACCTATCTAAGGGGTTTCTCCATGTTACACTTCAATACACACGCCTAAGGTGCAACCCGTGAGCATTAGTTATCTAATTAAGTATAACTAATCAAAGGAATTAGCCTATAACTCTAAGGATTGAGCAGCAGATACTAAACATAAGTATAACCTAACTACAATGCATCCATGGCGTTGGCATGCATTGTGAGAGAAGAATGTTAGATGCTAGGATTGAAATTATTTTAAAGTTTAAGCATACAAGAATGGTTCAAAACAGCTTAACATCACAACATGGATTTAGGGTTTCATTGAAACCCTAGCACCAAACTAGAACATAAATTAACACAAAATATAACTATTGATCGCCGGCTAATCCAGCGTGCTCTCTATCAACACAACTCGTCCCTATTTATACATGCAACCGAAAACTCTCAAACCCTAATTCCCAAAATTGAAATAACAGAGAAAACAAATCAAACCTAATCTCTCGCACCCATACTCTCTCCGCATCGGTTGTTGGCTCTCCTCATGCTTCTCCGACTCCTTGATTGATTTATGAGAAACCCTAGTCTTGTTTATCTTTAACATAGCTTCTAGAGTTATGAGAAGTTATTTTAAAGACAAACACAAACTGGGTGTGGCGGAATAGGTAGTCATTGGTGTTGGTGTGGTGTCGTGGAAGAAGGTGGCGGAGGTGAGGCTCGACGGTGGTATGGAGGTGGTAAAGTTGCTCCGCAACCGATGGAGACGGAGAGAGAAGAAGGTGAGAGAAGGAGATGAAGAGAATAGGGTTTGTCGATGGGGGTATAGGGTATGGAGAATTCGCGTGAAAGTAGGACAAAGAAACTCGATGAGAAGGCCTCACCGAGCGTAGGGATGAAGCCGTGTTGATCCGAACGGTTGAGGATATAGGCATCTTCGGTGTTGAGCGGGAGCGGCAATCTTCGATGGAGTGGAGGCAGCGTCCGTTGGATCTGGGTAGATTGAATCTAACGACTTGGATGAGACGGACTCGGATCCGGTCGTGGGTAGCTCTAGCCCATGTCTTCCTTGTTGGGTTGCAACCGATTCGGCTAAGCGGCTTTGGCTATCTCGCTCCTTGGGCACTTGACTCCAATTCTTCGCTCTTTGGCTCCTCGGATTCTCCGAGCTTTATTTATTACCTAAAAACACAAAATTAATTAATACAAATATTTATTCTTGAAAACAAGGAAAAACACGTAATTGGGATAATATCTGATTTCTAAGCGCAAAAGACGAGTAAAATGCCAATAAAAAGGTGTATAAATATGCACTATTTGGCACTCATCAAATACCCCCAAACCTGAATTTTACTTGTCCTCAAGTGAAACAAAAAATAAGAAATCCTAACTATACCCCGTCAGCAGTCTCTCGAATGCATTTAGCGTATGCACTAAGCCTTTAAACCCCTAGGTGTCCCTAGTGGACGAGTTGTAGTCTCGTGAGGGTTTACCAGAGGTGTACCCACAAAACCTTCTCCAACTTCGAGTGTAAAAGAGTCTCAAGCATCCAAGAAGCTATGAGTATATAGAGTTTCGCATGCTAGTAACGAGGTTAGAACTATCGAATAACGCATTCTCATCCTTAAGTGCGAGCGAGAAGTAACCATACCATATGAAAGAATTCGGATTCGATTGTGATCATAAGTCTCAACTTCTGCCTCACCATTAGGGTTTTATGATAATTGCACTCAAAAGATCGCTTTTTAGTCTCTCATGTGTGCAGGGCAGGAATAAAGAGAGAAATCCCGCACACGTTGTAGGTAAGAAGGATAACCTTCTAAATAAAATGAGACTCACGAGAGGCGTGGACAAAAAGAATCTTTTTCTCGATGATCTCTAAGACAGGAAATCAACCATTATTAAGGGGTGGTAGTACTCACTACCTTCTCACCCGATCGGCAATTAATATCACTCTCTCATAAGAACCATAGAAACGTCTTCAATCTTCGGTCTTCGGTTTTCAAATGTTGATGACGAACTTCTAAACTTCACAAAACTTGACAAATTTTAATTTTTCTACTCAAATTCCTTGTTGTTTGGATTTTTCTTTTAAATTCTTCTTTACCATGGTGGTAGCAAAAATAAACTACAATATTTTTTTTTGATTTTTGATATATATATATATATATATATATTTTTTTTTTTTTACATTACAATAAGTGAAAATAAAAATACAAATAATGAAACAACTAACTCCATGGACAAAGGACTTTATCACTCAATTTTTCCACAACTTGTATTGTCTTGATTTTATAAATTTTATTAATTCTCATCCTATTTTCTTTTCTTTGTTGTTGCACAAAAACCTTGGACTATATCAATTTTTCTTTCCATATTCCGACGATGATCTCGCTTGCCGATTTATGATGTGTTTCTATGGGTCTTGTCGATTGAGAGAGAGAATGATGCTAACTACAAATCGGTATTTAGAAGGAGTTTTCATCTTTAGACGTCACCCTCATGATTGACAAAAACTAGCACTCAAGAGATCAAAAGTAGTGCTGAAATGGTGCGAAGTTGGGTAGCTCACCATTCTACCCGAATTTACGTAAGGTGACACACACTCTAACAACTTTTCTAGAAAGTTGCAAAAATGAAGGTTGGTGCCTCACTTGATGTAAAATGGGTAGTCTCCACTATGGGTGATCACAATTCTACTACCGAATATCTAAACAGCACTAATTCGCCCTCCGGTATGGTTAAATCCAACTTTAACGCTCTAATCAACTAAGAAACCCGATTGCGTTTTCCGGTACTTCCAAGTTCTGTTATTTCGGTCAGATTCTCTATGTAAACATAGCTAGAAGCATGCTAGTGACTCTAAAATCTCTAAAGTTTGAGGTTTTTATTTGCAAAAAGTTTTTGAATTTTTGATTTTTTTTTTTTTTTTTTTTTTTTTGAAAATAAAAGACTAAAAAAAAAAAACTCTAAATGCAAATGCACCCCCAAACCTAAATCAAACATTGTCCTCAATGTGTCTACAGATAGAAAAATTTAAACAAATCACATACCAAGAGAACTATGCCGATAAGAGAAAAAGGGAAGAGATTACCTGTGATGTCGGGAGCAAGGTTGAGCTTCATTCGTCAAGGCTAGAATCCAATATTCTCAACGGAGATCATATCGGATTAGCATAATATATGTGCAAGAAGACTCAACCGAATCAAGAAAAGAAAAATTTAACAAGTCCTACTGGATATATACAATGAAAATTCACCATAAACCAACAATCTAAAGAGTTGAGGATCAACCCAATGAAAAATATGTACACACATTAACAAACCTTACACAAAAATAAAATGAGAGTGCAAGTAAGACCGCAAATGGGAATGAGTTTCCCCAAACCCTAAACTTGTGAACGGGTGTGTTTGAAAGCACAAAGTCTTGCAATTTTAAAGGTACATCATGCAAAAGGTCTAACTCAAAATGAGTTTTACTAATAACAGCAGACATACGCATTCCAACCGTGGCTCTTTAAAAGTGTTATACTTTGATGCAAAATAGTCCAAGAGGACTTGGGAAGCACAAAGCTCTAAGCCTAAGTTAGGCATTTTCAGAAAAGTTGGTTTTGCAATTTTGTGACAAACTACACCTAGGTTTGGTGGAGGAGTTTCAATTTGTGACTCGGAGAGAGGTTAGGTACATCTAGGTTGTTTCGTTTTTAAAATCATTTGTACCATCACACACTTTCCTAAAGTCAAAAGAGGGTAAATCATGTTCATTTTCACAGGACAAGTGCACAGTTTCCACATCAATATCACATGCATGAATATCGAAGAAGCATCATTCGTAGGGTTCACGGAAGAGACACTTGATGTCTCCGAACCTAAAGATTCTATTACATTTTCAAAATACACATGCTCTTCATATTCATCATCATCATCATCATCATAGTAAAAATCCATCTCTCCATTTAAAATTGTAGTATTTTTAGTGTACTCATCTACCTCTAGATTAGGTTCATATTCAATGTTAGTTGCATGAGTAAGACTAGAAACACTATTTTCAATCCTATCATTTTGTAATTCAATCGGGTGAAGAATCATTTTGAGTTTTTCTATTGAAGGAGAGTCTTCACTAGTGGGTATGCAAATCCTCATATGGATATTCATTGTATGGTTGTGCATGAGGTTCACTAGAGAAGGGAAATTCAGACATGTTGCTATATGGATGGTCATGCATTGCATTTATTTCAAGCCTAGCATTTAGCTCCATGAGTGTATCCATTGTTGATTGCAAACTAGGAGTTGGGGAGTATAAAATTGTTCATCTCCCCACTGTGGTGAATGATGCATGTGTGCAAAGTTGATTATGGTCCCAATAGTCACTTCTAGACACTTCGTTCATTGGATTATCATGGTTTTCCCTAGACTGTCTAAAAGCATGCAAAATATAACAAGATGCTCACAGGTGGTCTAAGCCACCACATAAGGTGCAAGCATGCATTTCGTATTGCCTAGAAAAACTAGATTCGATGATTTCCATTCTAAAGCGCATTGCCTATCTAAAGCGAGATAGTCGAGCCTCTAATTGATCTAAAAGTGATGACTGGGTATGAGAAAATTGTTCATTTTCAACCTGTGGTGGATGATGTATGTGATCATAATGATTAGGGTATGTTAGATCGGGGCCCGAGAAGGCCCATAAAATTCCCTAAAATCACTATGGTATGTGGGGGTTCATCTGTGAAGCGTGCCCGTAAGCACGCTCTCTAAGGGATTTATTTGTTCCATCCCCAGGATGCGGACCAAAATCCCGACATGGTCTAGCTCTCAAATTGAACTCAAAGCCCAAAGTGAAGTGGACTAAGTTTGGTTTATTGGGTTTTTGGTTTGTTGGGTTTCATTTGGTTTGTGTGGGATTTGGTTCATTGGGTTTTTGGTTGGTTGGGAAAGTCCACCCAGAACTCGTGGGCTCGGTTTAGATTAAGCCCAGTGTTATGTGGGAAGGCTAATGACCCGGGCTTGAGTTCTTGTGGGCTCAGTGGTTTTGCAGCTTAGTTTGAGAAAAAGTATAGCCCAGAAATGAATTGAGTTGGGCTGAGTTTTGGTGTAAGCCCAAGTTAGGTTAACATGTGCAGCCCAGCTATTGAATGGCCCAGTTAGGTGGGCTGAAAGTTGGTTATGTGGGCTTGGTTTAGGGTGGCGAGTTAGCAGCCAGTTGGCTTGCAAAATGCACAGCCCAGGTTGCTTGTGCAGGGTTTGTGTGCAAAGCCTAGTTGTTGCACAACAGAAATAGCAAAGCCTCACCAAAATTGACACACTTTCTCACAGCACTGAGCACATAGGAGTGCTGGTAATTGTCAAGGCGATTCTTTGTTGACGAGTTCACAAAGACAACACGCTTTATAAGTGCGAACAACAATCAAGTGGATGAGCAATACTCAGCAGAGCCACAAAGTATCAACAGACTAAGCTCATTGCACGTGCGAGATGAGGCGATAAGGTTTGCAACCTCCGGCTCAATCGGCTACAGGCTGTGGCCGGTGCTTAGGGTCGAATGAAGACTAAAAAGTTACGGCTCGGGAGTAAGCAAAGATTTCGCTGAGGCTAAAAACTCAAGGTACAGGGCAAACAATGGCTCGGGGTTATGCTTAATAGACCGAGGTTGCATCTTAGGCTCTGAGGCAGATGAGTGTGCTTGCTCAAGTCACTCAACCCTCATTCAAATGCCACACACACACAAGTGCTGACCAAAGACAAGACATACATCGAGGTATCACAAGCAAGTTTAACGGGTTGACAATGGTTAAGTCATACAACTAACCTAGGCTAACCAGGCAAGACAAGCTCAACAAATTCGTGGGCCGGAGTCAGTGGCACAATTCACAAACAACTACGGCTCAATTCACCCAAAACACGGATTTCATGTATATTTAGCAATGCAATTGGTCTATCGTGCATTCATGAGATGGTTATAGCTCAAACTCACAAAGCTAGTTCACAAGCTTATGCTCGTGTCTCAGGGGTTACACACAACACAAGTCAACGAGTCTCTACAAGGTTTGCAGGTGAGGCTCAACAAACTCAGGGGGCTGGAGCTCCGGGTTTTCTCAAAGCACAGGGCGAGACAATGGCTCAAAGGGGAAGTTTAGGCTTACCTCAAGAACCTGGCTTTTCCTTGGGTTGGCTCGGCTTTGCCACTTGCACCGCTAACTCAACAAGCAAATTTTAGTACCCAGACTTGCTCAACAGAATCATTACAAAGTCGGCTAACCTAGATGAGGGTTTAACAATGATCACTCGAAAGTCACAATGAAGTCGGGTTGTTGACGGCTCAAGCCGCTTAAGTGCTAGTGCTAGTCACTGTTCTTTGACCGATCAAAAAATGACAAGTGATACTAAGTCATGAGCCATGATGCTTATAGCTCGATCAAACGGCCAAGATGCGGATGAGATTAATCAAATGCAAGAATACATGGATTATACTAAGCTACAAATGTAAATAAGTGACACTACTAGTTAAGTACACTATAAGTTATACTAAGCTAAAGCTAAGTTACACTATGATGCATATATACAGGGGAAGTAGAAAAACAGTGAAGTTTAGCCAAAAATCACAGGGTACACGCCAAGTCCCCGGCAACGGCGCCAAAAACTTGGTAGGCCTGGAAGATGGGTAAATAAATTGGCCTACGGTGATAACCGCAAGTGCACGGCGTCTATCGGAGACGCGGCAAGTACGGGTCGAACCACAGAGACTTGTGGTGCTCTAATTGATCTAAGGCTTTGCTAAACTGAGTTCTAAGTGATAACAAGTGACAACAGATGGTTTTGCAGATATTTTTGTGCCGATACGGCTGTTTTGTAGTGAAATAAACCTAAACTAAGGTAAAAGGTAGTGACAAGGGGTTGCTAAGGTATTCAAATTCACCTCTAACTCCTCTTGTGTGCTCACTGAGTTGAGGCTTTCTTGCCTGTGGATCGATAAGGGCAGGGTGTCAAACCCACCACCTATCTAAGGGGTTTCTCCATGTTACACTTCAATACACGGCTAAGGTGCTAACCCGAGCATTAGTTATCTAATTAAGTATAACTAATCAAAGGAATTAGCCTATAACTCTAAGGATTGAGTCTGTGATACTAAACATAAGTATAACCTAACTACAATGTATCCATGGCGTTGGCATGCATTGTGAGAGAAGAATGTTAGATGCTAGGATTGAAATTATTTTAAAGTTTAAGCATACAAGAATGGTTCAAAAACAAGCAACATCACAACATGGATTTAGGGTTTCATTGAAACCCTAGCACCAAACTAGAACATAAATTAACACAAAATATAACTATTGACTGCCTTTGGCTAATCCAAAGCGTGCTCTCTATCAACACAACTCGTCCCTATTTATACATGCAACCGAAAACTCTCAAACCCTAATTCCCAAAATTGAAATAACAGAGAAAACAAATCAAACCTAATCTCTCGCACCCATACTCTCTCACGGTTGTTGGCTCTCCTCATGCTTCTCTGACTCCCTTGATTGATTTATGAGAAACCCTAGTCTTGTTTATCTTTAACATAGCTTCTAGAGTTATGAGAAGCTATTTTAAAGACAAACACAGCTTGGGTGTGGCGGAATAGGTAGCTGTTGGTGTTGGTGTGGTGTCAGGGAAGAAGGTGGCGGAGGTGAGGCTCTGACAGGGTATGGAGGTGGTAAAGTTGCTCTGCAACTGATGGAGACAGGAGAGAAGAAGGTGAGAGAAGGATATGAAGAGAATAGGGTTTGTCGATGGGGGTATAGGGTATGGAGATTTCGTTTGTGAAGCGGTGGACAAAGAAAACTCGATGAGAAGGCCTCACCGAGCGTAGGATGAAGCCAGTGTTGATCCGAACGGTTGAGGATATAGGCATCTTCGGTGTTGAGCGGGAGCGGCAATCTTCGATGGAGTGGAGGCAGCGACCGTTGGATCTAGGGTAGATTGAATCTAACGACTTGGATGAGACGGACTCGGATCCGGGTCGTGGGTAGCTCTAGCCCATGTCTTCCTTGTTGGGTTGCAACTGATTCGCGCGCGGGCTTTGGCTATCTGCTCCTTGGGCACTTGAATCCAATTCTTCGCTCTTTTGGCTCCTCAGATTCTCCGAGCTTTATTTATTACCTAAAAACACAAAATTAATTAATACAAATATTTATTCTTGAAAACAAGGAAAACACAGAATCTGGGATAATATCTGATTTCTAAGCGCAAAAGACGAGTAAAATGCCAATAAAAAGGTGTATAAATATGCACTATTTGGCACTCATCAGTTCCGATTGAAACTAATATGTGAAAAAGTCACAATATGTTGAATCGTTTTGGTTTAGCATAAAAGCATATGTGTTTCGGGGTTTCAACTTTTGCATCGCATTAGTTAAAACCGGTTTTCAACCTTTCTCTGGTAAAGGTTGGTTTTGTTGTTGTTATTTTGTTCTTGCGAGAGGATGACAACATAATGGGGAAGAGTTCTATCTTGAACTTGCGCTTAATGACATATCTTTGGGGGTGAAGAGGATGCGGAAATTTAGGTAACGAGTTTGTTAGTTAATCGTTTTCTTGTTTAAAGAAAGCCTGATTTCATTGCATATTTATTGCTTTTGCTTAACAAAATTTCGGTATAATTGATGTTTATTCCATTATTTGTGTATGGATGTGTGTGTGATTCAATTGTTTCCGGTTAAGAAAAACTATTGTTATCTTGCTTTATTATTTGGTATCAATTGTTTCGGCTTGAAATTACGGTGCAATTGCGGTACTATAATGTCTATGTTTTGTTTCAATTGCTTCCGGTTGAGGTAAATAATTATGCAAGTTGATTTATTTGGTTTGTATGAATTGTTTATGGCTTAACAAAAAGGTCTTTGGGATGAATTGTTTAGTCCAATTCGATTCCGGATAAGAGAAACTAAGTTAATTCTGATCTTAGTTAGACTTATCAAAGTGGAGGTTTCGGTTATTCAAGTCTAATCGAATGCCTTAACAAGAAATGCTAGTTAACTAACCTAGTACTTGTCTTGTTTAAAAGTGAAAGGTCTAAGTTATTGTTTGAATAATTAGAACCTGATGAGAAAAATAGAGTTAATTTTGATCTTTATTTTGGTCTTATCAAATAAGCGATTGTATTTGTACAATCGGTTTAGCAAAAGAGTGCTTAGTCAATTTTTGATTTGCTAAAGTATTAGGGAAAATTGCTTCGCGCAATTGTTTCCTTGATAACATATCAAAACAAAATTACTTTGTAGTTTCGGTTTTGATATTGGTTATCTAAAATGGTGTGTGGAACCCTCGTGCTTAACTCTTATAGGTTTTGCAAGTCTTTTAAGATTTGTAAGATCCTTTCGGTTTGTCCTTTATTTGCTCGTACCTTTGTCATTTTGTGACAAAAAGGGGGAGAAATATATGGAGTAAACAAGTGATTTGGTATCAATAAAGAAAGGACAATGGTGCTTAAACGTTATATCTAACGAAAGAGTAAAGCATAGACTAAGGGGGAGTAACATATCATATTCATACTTGTGGTTATCTTAACTACAAAGGGAATAACAAGGACGTGTGGATTGATAATCTACCTATCTTACCTTTAGGGGGAGTATTAGCTTTGTTATTATAATGTCAACATCGGCATTTATGGATTGAATGTATACAGGTTATTGTGCTGTTGAAACTTGGAATCAAGAGTATGTGTAATGAATTCTTGTAATTTGTTTATCCATATAATGTAAGAGTTTTGTCACTAAAATTGACAAAGAGGGAGATTGTTAGAACTTAGCTCGGTTGAACCCACCAAGCGTTGGTATGTCAAGTTTGGTTTGTTGGAATTTCGGCTCCTTAACCTTTATGCTTAAGTAAAAACATCATGTAAGCAAACTACATGCTGAAATTATACTTGAAACTAGTATTAGCATACTCAACAACTCACTGAAAACAACACCATATGTAGCAAGAATACTACACATAGTTCATATCAAAACAGGTTATTCTACAAGGAAATAGAACACACAAGACACTTAAACTTTCATGACTTATTATCAACTTCTATTTCCTCACATTACTTCTTGATGGATAAAAGCTGAGTTTTCTTTATAAAACATATGAGGCTAGAAGTGAGTCCTAGTCATGCTTGCCACATGTCACTCAAACATTTCCATCATGAGTTGGATGACACCTAATGGCTACATTGGACAACTCATAGGAAAAGAGCCATGTCATGCTAGTTTCAACCTTATCTAGCATTAACCTTAAACAAGACTTAAGTGCATGATTAAACAATAAACATGCTTTTAAAAAAACAGAGATTAGCTTATACTAAACATGCATTAGCTTATTCTAAACATAATTTGTTGCGCAAACCATAAAAAGTTTAACATTTTCCACTTGGTTAAGCAACAAAACTTTTCAGCAACAACATTTTTCAAAATTTTATGCTAACCGCACACTTAAGTCAAATAGCACGCTAGCCTTCGACTATAGAAACCTACACGTCATATTTAAGATGCGTAACCATTTCTACAGTCAGAAAACTAGATGGTCTACCATTCTCAAGTAAAACATTTTATTTTTAAAAAACAGAAAACATTTTATTGGCTTAGCTCTACGCCAAAACCAAACTGAACTTTAAAGACTTTATTTGTCTTAGCCTTATGCCAAAACTGAATTGCACTTGTAACTTTATTGGCTTAGCATGACGCCATACAAGCAGCACTACATATGCTCTTACGCCACCCGCTTTTTATCCTTAATGATATCCCCATTATCTTGCTCGAATTAAGCACTATGCTCGTATTCTAATGAGACCAAGAACTTTAGGACATTAACGATATCGAACTGATAACCTTATGTATCATACCAGAGACTACTTTATGAGCATATAAACCTTACATGAATCAGTGAATGACAATAGAGAAGCTACAAATATCATTTTCACTGAAATTCAGATGTCACCGCAA
The DNA here is from genome assembly GCA_023531295.1 of Papaver armeniacum. Classification (NCBI taxonomy): domain Eukaryota; kingdom Viridiplantae; phylum Streptophyta; class Magnoliopsida; order Ranunculales; family Papaveraceae; genus Papaver; species Papaver armeniacum. The sequence continues at coordinate 9,059 of JAJJWW010015750.1, read as the reverse complement.
CATACACGACAAATATGCTTCGTATTAAACCAAAGATTACTTTATAAGCATATAAACCTTATATGAATAAGAGAATGATGATAAACAAGCTACAAACATCACTCCCACTGGATTTCAGATTCAAACACATGGAATAAACTTGATGAAAATCACAATCACAATTCCACTGAAATTCAGATTCGCAATATATGGGAACAAACATGATGACAAAACCAAAAACATCACTCCCACTGAATTTCAGATTCAACCACAACATATACATGCTTATTATCACTTTATATTGCTATACTAACAAACATATAGATAGCAAATCAATAAGCAAGAACAATAACATCATAAACTCAAAACAAAACTCCGCATCATCGCAAATCACCTTTGGGCAGAAAATACGACATACAATGAGTCTTAATAAGTTTATGACAAATTATCATATGAAAAGCTTTCACTCATATGAGACTTGATTCACATCAAATTTTATAAACACAAAACACCTTTGGGCAAGATTCGTGTTTACAATTTTTGAATGAATCAAAACAAACCACCACAATCACATACTTCTCATTAAAACACTTCCACATACTCTCAAAGCATCACTTTGGCAACACTTAGTCGAGTAATGGAAGCTACAAACTATTACAATTTATAATTTTTCTAAACTTAAAAATTCAGACTCAATACTTCCAGAAAAACCGCCATATTGAGAATCCAAATCCATTACAGATATGAACAATACCTTTATTGTGATACACAAACCTTCTACAACTGCTCCAATACTTGTTGTCCCGAATTGTCAGTCCCACACCATCAAGCATGAAGTACCAAAACCACCATATGTGAGAAAACTACAACCTTGGAAAGAAAACAATCCACAACCCTAACCTTACAATAACCCTAACTGTTGAATATGGAATAACTAGGTGAAATAGAAGTTGAATGTTGGAATTTCAGCTCCTTAACCTTTATGCTTAAGCACAAACATCATGTAAGCAAACTACATGTTGAAATTACACTTGAAACTAGTATTAGCATACTCAACAACTCACTGAAAACAACACCATATGTAGCAAGAATACTACACATAGTTCATATCAAAACAGGTTATTCTACAAGGAAATAGAACACACAAGACACTTAAACTTTCATGACTTATTATCAACTTTTATTTCCTCACATTACTTCTTGATGGATGAAAACTGATTTTGCTTTATAAAACATATATGAGGCTAGAAGTGAGTCCTAGTCATGCTTGCCACATGTCGCTCCAACCTTTGAATCATGAGTTGGATGACACCTCATGGCTACATTGGACAGCTCATAAGACAAGAGCCATGTCATGCTAGTTTCAACCTTATCTAGCATTAACCTTAAACAAGACTTAAGTGCATGATTAAACAATAAACATGCTTTAAACAAAACAGAGATTAGATTATACTAAACATGCATTACCTTAGTCTAAACATAATTTGTTGCGCAAACCATAAAAAGTCTAACATGGTTATCATATTTTAGTGAATCAAAACTCATTTAAAGAGTCGCTTGACTATTTACTAGAGTCAACTTCGTATAGGTTAGCTAGAAAGTTACTAGGATATGAGACTTACAAGTATTACGTGAAGACTTGAAGAATGTGAAGAAGTAAAGAGCTACATTGACGACATCATCCTTCCTCTTGAGGTTAGTAATATTTGACTTGAACTGTTTCATTCCTAACGTATCTTTCAAGTCGTGTATATTGAAAACATAACTGCGAAGCTGTGAACGATTATACTCTAGTTAGACATAGTATTAAGGAATTACAATACAAAGTATAACGTCTATCTTTTGAACTTCGTATATAAGACATCGACATAATCGGATGAATGCTATTGTGATTATGTATGGGTATGGGTGAAGATTTCGTCCTAGGAAACAATGTTTACATTCGTTTAAAGGAAGTACAATTCATAAACTTGTTTTATGAATCGAAAGGGAAATCGCTAGGCTTATCGGTATTGTTATTCATTGCAAATCTTTGGATTACCAATATGTGTGTTTAGTATAACCGCTCATAACTTGTTTATGTATCTTGGTAAAACTATTCAGAAGGCCTGACTTTTGTATTGGTATGACTTTTATTAGTGAAACCGATCTTAAGTAATCACCTGGGATGGTATGATTGATATTTTGTAATTGGTATGACCAACTCTAGACATTGGGGAACCGATCCTAGTAAGAGGTGCAACCGATCATAAGTGTGTGGAATCAATCCTTGTAAGAGGTACAACAAGTCTTAGTAATTGGTAACCGATCCTATGACTTGTGCAACCAATTACAAGTTAAATACCATAATTATGTGGTAACCGATCCTAGTACCTATTCAACCAAATTTTGGAAATCTAGTGTGACCGATCCTAGAACCCACATAGAGGTAGAACCGTGAAACCCATTAATGGTGATTTGATAGGATAATCAATCACATAGTTCTTGGAAGTCAGATGAACCAATTCTAAACTCGTTTGGAAGTATGGCAAATGGTTCCAAGATTGTAAATATGAAAAAGGATTTACAAAGTAAAGATGTCGACATACTTTGAACATGTGCAGTAATTCTTATTTTTTATTATTCTTAATAGCTAAAGGAGAATCCCTGATTAATTAAGGTTTTTAATTTTATATGCTTTTAATTTCCAGCAATTAAAATGCATATCTTTAGAAAATAAAAATTAGTAATGTACATTTACTAATTGGAGATTTTCTACTGAGATTTCGGTCAATATTTGGACAGAGCATTTCCAGGTTATGAAAACCGAATTTGGAAATATATTGCATATCTTGAGAATATTTTCGGTTTTGGAAATTCCTTGGTCTATAAATATTGAAGTTTGCATTTCGAGCAAACTAATCCTCAGAGGCATCAAAACTACCTAGTTTTGTTTTTTTACTGGTAGAGCCGTCTATTCGGAGAGGAAAGTACCCTAATTAGGCGAAATCTCTTACGACCACTCGTTTTAAAGACTTCTTTGGGATTTGGAATCTCTACGAGTAACGTTGGTGGGAAACTACATAATTGCAGTTTATTATTAGTTTTCGATTGATTTGATTGACTAACTGTTGTTGAACTTTGATTGCACCTAGTTTGTTTATGCTTCAGAATCTTCTCTTCTGATATAAGATTCACTCAAACTAGATCGAAGTTTCGACGGGGATATTTAGACTATTTGTAGATCTAAAGACGTCTTGTGATAATCCATTGTTAACAGACTCCGTTCTTTGTGTGATTGATCACAAGAGATTCAAGTTGATTGTGTGCAGGTGTTTATTGAAGATATAAGAAGATTTGAAGACAAAGAAGATTTCTTATTTGAGTTCATAATCTTTGGTGTGCACAAAACTTGATCGGCTGGGGATCCAACTATAATCGGTTTATCTTTGTGATTACCTTGATTGATTAGTTGAGTAGATCGGCACCAATACAATTCTTTGTGATTCAAAGTATTGATTGCATAGTCTAAACAATTACTTTGGTAGTTGTTAATAGATTGATCTAAGAACCTAACAAAGGAGTTTATTGGGATAAACGGAAGAGCCTTTTGTCAAACTCATATCACGTTGTTTGAAAAGAGTTGTTACCGAACAGATTTGTTGTTCCTTTACTGTTTGGAATACGAACCAAAGAAATTGTTCCAAGTGTGTGACTTATTGCAAGTTGGCGGCGCAGGGATACAGACGGAACTAGGTGAACTATAGGTTTAGTTGCTTGGTCTCAACTATACGAAGTTGGTTTAGATTTTGTATAGCGGCTTAATCCTGAGACTATTCAATTATGGACAAGGTCCCAAGGTTTTTCTGCATTTGCGGTTTCCTTGTTAACAAAATCTTGTTGTGTCTTTTACTTTTCTATTTCCGTAATTATAATTGTTTTATTATAATTAGAAGTAAAATACACAAACGTTAATTCCTATTTACTTGATAGCAATCATATTGTGTTTGGTTAAGTCCGAACCTATTATCAAGTAATCATACTTCGTTGTTGTATTGTCTCGGTCTTGTATCCATAGTCAATCACACAAGTTATCTTGTTGTCGTATTGTCTCGATCTCGTATCCATAGACGATCACACGAAGTGTGAACCGATTAGTTGTATTATCTCGACTCAGTCCATAGACAATCACTTTCGGAGAAAGGACTTATAGGTGGAAAAGTTTTAGATTGAGGTATATTTGAGTACCCTCGTCTTTTCACAGATTGCTAAGCGAAATATTGGGTAAGGTTGTTAGATCCCCGTTTTTCCACATCTAACGGTGGAGATTGATTGCTTAATTTATAAGCAAACTTTGCTTGAATCTTAAATCAGGATTTCATCTAATGGTGAATATTAAATGCTTTGTTACTAAGCTATATTGTTTTGATTATAAGCAACCCTGATTTGAAAGATTATATAAGGGAGAACTCTAGCAACTAGATTACCTAATCCCGGCACTTTCTTGTGTCCTAAATGCAAACTAGATTTGATTCTCCTTTAACATAGGTTTTCTCAAAACCATATAGGTTAATGACTTGAAGACTTCATTTGGGATTCGTGAAGCCAGATCCAACTATTTTCACTGTAGTTGCGTATTCTGATCTTACTTGTTCTATCGTATTGAGTTTTATCTTCTCAAAATTTACTCGAGATTTATCTCCGATAGGTAAGATATAAAAAGTAATCACAACAGTTCTTCATCTCATACTCTTGTGATTCCACAATAACTTTTTCTGATAAGCAATTGGGTTATTGTGAGGTGATTGATATTTCTAGGCTACTCTTCGGGAGTATAAGACCGAATTATCAATTGGTTCCTGTTCACCTTGATTTATCAAAAGACGGAACAAAAACCGAATAAAGAATAGACATATCTGTGGGAGACACATTTGTTTATAAGTCTTCGACTTTGGGTCATAACAACTCTTAGTTGTGGGTTCGATCAGCTAAGGGAATCAAGTGCGCAGAATCCGGCGTGGTTCTAGAGGCGTAAGGAACACGACAGTACCTTAATCGGTGTGAGACTTGGTTAGGGCTCAACTACATTCTAATCCGAAGTTAACTTGTGGTAGGCTAGTGTCTGTAGCGGATTAATACAGTATGGTGTTCAAATCTGGACTAGGTCCCAGGGTTTTTCTGCATTTGCGGTTTCCTCGTTAACAAAACTTCTGGTGTCTGTGTTATTTCTTTTCCGCATTATATTTGTTTATATAATTGAAATATCACAGGTTGTGTGTAGTTCAATCAATTGGTAAATCCAACCTCTAGTTGTTGATTGAAATTGATTGACACTTGAACATTGGTTTTTGGTACCATCCAAGTTATTTCTCATATCAATCAGGCTCACGGATTTCTGTCTGTTCGATTTGCTAATTGTATTGAGAAATAAAGAACTCTTTGATATATTTCTTGATTGGATCTCACTTTTAAGTTGGTGCTCTCGGAATTATATTGGACTTTATTCCATACAGATTGCCGAACGAATTATTGGGTGTGGTTATTATACCCCCGCTTTTTCAATTGGTATCAGAACAGGCAAGCACTGAAAAAACGGGGGTACAACAACCACATTCAATATTTCGTTAGGAAATATGTATGGAATAACTCCAATATAATTCCAAGAGAATCAACTAGACAGTCAGACTCGATCAAGGAAATATATACAAGAGTTATATCTATGTTTCTCAATGTAATCAGCAAATCAAACAGATAGGATTCCGCGAGCCTGATTATTATGAGAAACATCTTGAACGGTACCAAAGACCAATGTTCAAGTGTCAATCAATTTCAATCAACAACCATAGGTTGGATTTACCAATTGATTGAACTACGCACAACCTGTGATATTTCAATTATATAAACAAATATAACGCGGAAAAGAAATAACACAGACACCAGAAGTTTTGTTAACGAGGAAACCACAAATAGAGAAAAGCCCGGGACCTAGTCCATATTTGAACACCACACTGTATTAAGCCGCTAAAGACACTAGCCTACTACAAGTTAACTTCAGACTAGAATGTAGTTGACCCCTAACAAGTCTCACACTTGTTTGGTTGACAGGAAGGGAATGTGATACTTGGGAATATGATTCCAGGAATATAGTTCCCTTAGAATATGATTCCTTTAATCTTGTTCGGTTTAGTCAGGATTAGGATCAAAAAGTAAGGGAATAGATACCAAAATAAAAAAATATTGAAAGAAAATCGATTCCCAACCGACGGGAATCCTAAACGCACCTTCTAGGTGGGTTTTCTATTCCCCAATATTTGGGAAACCTAAAAGTAAAGGAATATAATTCCTGCAGTTATTACACATCTCAAACAAGGGTATGGAATCGTATTCCCGGGAATACGATTCCATACCCATGAAACAAACACGCTATTAAGGTACAGTCACGTTCCTTACGTGTGACGCACCAAATACTAAACCTGCTTAGCTGATAGGATTACAAGCTAATTGAAACATCAAATCTAGATTAAAGATCTTATGAATCTCGATTACATAAACTAATCCCAGAACAAAACCCAAACTCTTTGATATTATATAAATGAAAGTCTTTCGAATTCTAAGATCATATTAATGTGTTGTTTACAGAAAGAAAGGATACTTGTAGTAAAAGATAAACCACATCACTATGATTCGATAAAGCTCTAAACTACGAAACAGATATCTTCGAGCTCTTCATTTCTGAAACTGAAGTGGGAACAAGTGAGCACATCATCCCAAATGGGGGCTCAGTGGTTATCATTATAACATTCAAGTAATCACCAACATGCATCATAGTTCTACTAAAGAAAAACGATAAACATCTTTTACACGCAACATAGAGCAGAAAATTGCTTCAATTCATATCCCCCGATATTACGTCCATAGTGGTAATATCCGTGAAAGATCCACCTCCGAATGGATCTACGAGAAAAGAATTAAACAACCTAAAAATATGTTATCCCAACCTCGTCTCACTCAATGTAGGAGAAGATGATAGGAATAACTTCAATCTCAAATGATAGCATGAATCCAGGTACCGTAAGATATTATGGTGGAATGCATACACCTCATAAAACCTAATGCCACCGTCTAAGTCTAGAATATAATAAGATTCTGATTACTATGATCTGACGCCGCACAGTAGGTTCGAAAAAGGCCCAATCATTATTCGTAGACCGAAGTCACCGAATAATAACCATATCCAGTCATGAACCTATAATTTCTTCCTAAATCAAGATCATAGTAACCCAGTCATACTACTAAGACTGCACAATCAAGTATAATATGCACATGAGTGACTTCCCCAAATAAAATAGTATATATAATAATCAACAGGGGTAAAGCCGGACTACTAGGTAATAATCAACCGGGGTAAAGCCGGACTACTATCTTAAGACAATAAAATGTAATAATAATCAACCGGGATAAAGCCGGACTACTAGGTAATATTCAACGTAGCATTGGCCTACTAAACTTAGCCAAGAGCTATGGGGAAACACAGACACTCTTTGTGGGGAAACCACCCAACGCTTATTACACAACATACCCATTGAATTGACAAACAATATGCTTACAGAAATTAAAGATTCATCATGCTCGCAGATAAAATAAACTTAATGGTTACAAGAAGGTTACAGAGTTCCCACCTGATTTGATGACAAGCCACACCTACCTCGAGATCCTCAATCCAATGGTTCATCCTTTGAATTGCTCGTTGTTAATAAAGACTAACTGTTAATCACACAAGCACTCTAAGAGATTAGCCAAAAGGCTCATACAAGGCTCATAACATAATCTCATACAAGTCTCTAGTTCTAGCCTAAGTGAAATAACTAATGGTTCTAGTTTTATTAATGGTTTTATAACCTAGTAATAAGTAATTTCGGGATAAACAATTACTAATCCAAATAGGGTCAAATTGGGTGTCATCGGAAAGCCCTCGAAAAACCCTACAACTTTGCAGAAAGAACCGAAAGCTAATTCGGACCAGAAGTGGTCCAAAAGTCTAAACTAAGAATTCTGGCCCTAAACCTAGCCCACGAGTCAACTCGGCCCGGCCCACCAAACCTGTCCACCTGACTCGGTCTGAAAAATAAGTCAGCTATTCCGACTCATATGACTCGCCGAGTCAACACAGTCAACTCACTTATCTTCCTCTATATTTCCTGTGATATTTCCAAGTGTTGGAACATCAAAAACAGCACAAGGGGTTAACTTCTAAGGTATCTACAATGTTCATTATAAATCTGAATTCAACAAACAACGGCTCCTTAGAATTACAAGAGCATCTCTGCAACTTTTACGTACTGACATTTTTCCGAATCTCACTAGAACCTAACTAAAGTTGCTCCAACTTATAGATGCTCGTGACTGTTACGCACAGATTCAGCTTCGACAGGTACTTTTCCGTCATCCACATCTCACTCGTTACTTATCCAAATTAAACAAACTTTATATCAAAAGAAAGCCCACCTGGCGTAATACAATATTTATTTATAGAGATACATCTAGTTCTTCCTCTAAGAGACGTGAACTCGTCCCTAGATATTGGACAGTAAACGAAATACCACACATGAAATCATAATCTTCAAAACTATAAACTTGATTGATTTAAGTTATCTTACATCTAACAATCACCCATATCATTATAAACGTATTGGAATCGATATAGATTTATGCTTTCTTTGCTATTTTCCTTGGGAATTGCATCTCTTATGAGTGTTTTTGAGTTATTAGGTACTCTGGAGTCACACGGAGGAAAAGAAGAAGAAGTCCGGAATCAATCCGATTTACATTCATCTCTAGAGCTATATTAGGGTTTTCAATACGAAAAAGTTGTTTATCCCTGATTCTAAGTAGCATAATTGTGGGTAGTGCTTGTAGTGATATATCCTACTAGTCATAAGTGAGTCATAACTTTTGTTAAAACGATTAGTGCTTTGACACATTCGTTTGCATTGATTAGTCTTATTCCATAGAACTTATTGCTTTTAGGGAGTTAAATCTAATTGTGCTTTTACACTTTAGGTTGCTTTCTAGAAGAATTCACATATGCATCTTTTAATGTG